>QXTE01000112.1:3358584-3368744 GCA_003942145.1 Platysternon megacephalum
CTGGAGCCCAAAGCCCCACAGCCAGAGCCTGCCGCCCCGCCACCCCAGGGTTGAAGCCCAAAGCTTGAGCCCCACTTCCCCATGGAAGGTGGGGAACTCACCGGCTGCCTGCTCCTCCAGGTGTCTCCAGAGCCCAACCCCTGGGCTGGTGGCCCCAGCAACCAACACCAAGGTGGTGCATCCAGGAGCAACAGGGAGGAGGAGGGGCTGCTACTTTATACCCCCTCCCGCTAAATCAGTATCCAGGAGGCTATGGCCGCAAGAAAAGCCCCTGGTGGCCTCATGTAGCCACAGTGACCATATTTCAGAAACACTGGTCTAGAGTCTCAATAGCATGTTAACTCGCACTATGGTTTTGCTATTCAACTACATGACTAGGTGGCTACCTCTTAACTTGCTTCCCCTATTAATAGCGATGAAAGTGAAAAGTTAGTCAATATGTAACAGAATCATCTGTATTCCAGGAACAGATACGCTTCAAAAAGGAATGTTAGCAGTTTCCTCTAACACCTTGTGGCATAGCTGGGGAGCTGTGAACATTATCAGAACTTCACAGCATTCACCTTACTTGCAAATATATACACATCACTCCAAGGGCATTTCTTTCATAGTGTAAAACCACGTTTTCAACTATCTGTTGCCTCAAGACCTCACTGCATTGTAAGATACACTCAGGCACATAATAGGATTCTGGGGCTGCAGATACAGGAATCACATATTACTGGAAGTTAAAGCACATTTTATATAAAGATATTCTTATGAATTCAGGAATGGCAGCACCACCATCCATAGTTCTAAACTGCATGGGATCTCTCAACTGTCTTATTCCATTTTACATACGTCACTCTTTTTAAGAAGCTACCCCCATTTTTAAACTCAATTCGTTGAGGCCGTCAACAAGCATGTGGACAAGGGGGATTCAGTGGATATAGTTTACTTTCAGAAAGTGATTTTCAGAATGCTTTTGACAAGATGGAGCTAGGCTGTTCTCAGTGGTGGCAGATGACAGAACAAGGAGCAATGGTCTCAAGTGGCAGTGGGGGAGGCCTAGGCTGGATATTAGGAAAAACTATTTCACAAATGGGTTACCTAGGAAGGTGGTGGAATCTCCATCCATAGAGGTTTTTAAGGCCCAGCTTGCCAAAGCCCTGGCTGGGATGATTTAGTTGGAGTTGGTCCTGCTTTGAGCAGGGGGTTGGACTAGACCTCCTGAGGTCCCTTCCAACTCTAATCTTCTATGATTCTAAGATCCCTCACCAAAGGCTCTTATGCAAAGTAAGCTGTCATGGGATAAAAGGGAAGGTCCTCTCATGGATCGGTAACTATTAACTGGTTAAAAGATAGGAAACAAAGGGTAGGAATAAATGGTTAGTTTTCAGAATGGAAAGAGGTAAATAGTGGTGTCCCCCATCGGATCTGTAGTGGGACCAGTCCTATTTAACATATTCATAAATGATCTGGAAAAAGGGGTAAACAGTGAGATGGCAAAATTTGCAGACGATACAAAACTACAAGATAATTAAGTCCAAAGCATACAGCTAAGAGCTACAAAGGGATCTCACAAAACTGGGTGACTGGGCAACAAAATGGCACATGAAATTCAATGTTGATAAANAGCTAAGAGCTACAAAGGGATCTCACAAAACTGGGTGACTGGGCAACAAAACGGCACATGAAATTCAATGTTGATAAATACAAAGTAATGCACTCGGGAAAACACAATCCCAACTATACATATAAAACGAAAGGTTCTGAACTAGCTGTTACCACTCAAGACAGAGATCTTGGAATCATTGTGGATAGTTCTCTGAAAACAGCCACTCAATGTGCAGCGGCAGTCAAAAAAGCAAACAGAACGTTGGGAACCATTAAGAAAGGGACAGATAAGACAGAAAATATATTGCCTCTATATAAAATCTATGGTACACCCACATCTTGAATACTGCATGCAGATGTGGTTGTCCCACCTCAAAAAAGATATATTGGAATTGGAAAAAGTTCAGAAAAGGGCAACAAAATGATGAGAGGTATAGAACAGCTTCCATATGAGGAGAGATTAATAAAACAGGGACTTTTCAGCTTGGAAAAGAGATGCCTAAGGGGGAATATAATAGAGGTCTATAAAATCATGACTATGTGGAGAAAGTAAATAAGGAAGTGTTATTTACTCTCTCTCGTAACACAAGAACTAGGGGGTCACCCAATAAAATTAATAGGGAGCAGATTTAAAACAAATAAAAGGAAGTATTTCTTCACAGAACGCACAGTCATCCTGTGGAACACTTTGCCAGAGGATGTTATGATGGCAAAGACTATGATTAAAAAAAGAACCAGATAGATAAATTCGTGGAGGATAGGTCCAGGATGGGCAGGGATGGTGTCCCTAGCCTCTGTTTGCCAGAAGCTGAGAATGGACAACGGGGATGGATCACCTGTTCTGTTCATTCCCTCTGGGACACCTGGCATTGGCTACTATCAGAAAATAGGATACTGGGCTAGATGGACGTTTAGGTCTGACCCAATATGGCCATTCTTATATTCTTATCAACAAAGAAAAATTACTTACATCTTGAAGAATTCCAGTTACTGTACAGGTATTATCCAGATGTGTATTACACTCAAAGTGCACATGTGCTCATGCGCCAGGATCAGACATTTTTGCTAGCAATGTCTGGTCCATGCATGTGCCCTGAACACCTTCGTGCCAACAGTACAAAGAGTGAAGAAGCCGGTCTAACTACCACTCCAGTTCTCCCTCTATTGCAGAGCCCTGGCATGTAATAGGACTCCTAAGCAGAGAGAAAGGAGGGCAGGTTGTCGAATACACATATGGACTATACATTTCAAAGAACACTAGTTACTATACAGGTAAGTAACTTCTTCGAATGCTTGTTCCTATGTTGACTCTATTTGAGTTGAGTCCCAAACAGTGACCTGAATAAGGAGATGGGAGCTTAGAGTCTTACCCAAATAGAGAGTGACGGATTGTTCTACTGAAAGAAGCTTCCACTCTGGACGCCGCTGCCACAGCACGGTGTTTAGCAAGCTATGTATGGAACCTCAGGTGGCAGCTTTTCAAGTGTCAATAATGGGGACTTTTTTTTTTTTTTTTTAATAAAGCCAGAGCTCAAGCCTCCAGAGTTCTGATGGAATGGGCCTGTAGTATGATGAGGCCCTGAAACAAACTCTTGTGTCAGAGGCCCAGTCTGAGGCCTGAAGCCTGAACCAAAGTACTTCCAGGCATTGCTAAGCAAAAGCTGGGCTGTGAGCCAGAGGCAGGCCCCACTCACAGAAGTTGGCAAAAAGAGGGCTGCTAGAAGCAGGTGCATCTTAAAGACAGGGTCAAAAGGACAGCATGATGGATAGATCTGTTTGAAACAACATGATCAAAGGAGGAGACAGCCCCCAATGAGTCAAAGGGCTGTACTTCAATACGTCAGTAGGGATGAGTAATCTGTCCCGTAACTGTATAAAAGTAGGTCCCGGCGTGCGCATCTTTGTCCAGCCTAGGGGGCAGTGGAATGTCCTGCCACTGACTGAGCTGTGTCCATTGCCAGGGGGCACATATTCGTAGTATGTCCAGTACAGTTTATAGGAAACTATTGCTGTGCTTCGTTTGACAATAAACCTGGCTTGGGTTCCTTCGTACCTTACTAGAGTCTCTGGTCTTTGGGGGTTCTCTCGGGGTCTGCTGTGTCAGCGATCTGCGCAGAACTGGGGCAGCACACAGTGGGAACACGCACGCAGCCGACTGTTATCATCGAACAAGAGCAGAGCACCACACTGGTAGCCACTGACAACAGGCCTAATATGATGGAACCTCATGGAATAAGTCCAAAGATCCACTTTTAAACATGCCTTCCCTGGACCTTTTTTGTCCATCTAGTCTAGAAAAGGACTTGCATATTCCACACTTTGCTGGCATATATGATTCCTCCAGACCAAACAGACCCAGAGTGTCAGTCATTCTAGGGAAAGGCTCTCTCACAAGAGGTGCAGTACTTCAAACCAGGAGATTTTGTATGAGACATCATCCCTAAATAAGAAAGCTTTTGATAAATGAAAGGGGAGAAAACAAGGGAGGTGCAAAGAAGTAAACTCTCAAAAAACCTGATAACTATGACTAATACTAGTGCTAGTGTTTTTTGACATCTGGCAATTTGTTGTAACTATTAAAAACTACTCACAAAATTCTTAGAAAAGATTTGAGGGATGCAGATACTGTAGCTCTCCATCTCAAGCCTAGGGCAGCAAAGATGAACTGGAGTGGCGGCTGATCTGGCTCTGCCCTTTATACCCTCGGACAGAGGGAGTCAGGGGGTTTTGTTTACAGGTATAGGTATATGCTAGGTAAGGCAAGGGTATAAGCTAAAGCAATAATGTAATGAGCCTACAAGGCACGTAACTATGTTTAACATAGTTAAACAATCCATAAGGCCCAAAAACCTTAGCATAAGCAGTTAACCAGGAGGAACCTTAGATCATAAGGTATCATAAGACAGAATGCTGTAATGACTAAACTGCTGACAGGTAATCACAACATGCTAGTTTATACCAGTTTGGGATATTTTAAATTAGGATTATCGCAGATGTCTGACCACAAGAGTGCCATGGTAACTAATTGACATAGATGCTAATAAGCTTGAGGTAAGAGGCCTAGTAACCTATGGGAGAAGGTAACCCAACATTAGTAGGGTGAGGAAATACAAATAAGGAAAAGGGGAGTAGGCACAATGTGTCAGCATAACACATTATAAAAGTTGTATATCAGCCTGTGTGCACTGGGAGATGTAACTCTTGGGAGGTGCCAGGATGATGACCACTGGTGTTGAGGAAGATAATGACTAATACTTCAGGTTCTTTTGCAAGGGCTGGTGAGAGTATGTGGATGCTCAGATGCACATTCTGTATTACCTTTATCTACCTTGCGGGATTGAGGTGTTTGTAACTTTTCTAACAGTCTTAGATACAGAGGGTTTTTCCTAGGTGAGAGTGTTGCAACTGTGCACATCAGGATTCCCAAGAGACCAGTAATTTTAATACTATAGGACCTGATCTTGGGACAAGAACCTACCAAATCTCAGAGTGTCAACTGGGAATTCTTAAGTAATCAATATAATTAATACACAATAGATCTGACAACAGTGCATGTGTGGCCTAAACAGACACTAAGTAAAAATCGGAGATCGAGACCACATGTGCACCTCAAGTGGTGCGCAAACATGGACAATCACTGGAAGAACCACCAGATTATATTTCATATTACTAAGGATATAATTTTGTCACAGAGTTCATGGATTCCGTGACTTTAACAGACATCCGTGACTTCGTCAACTTCAGCCCTGGCAGCTCTCGATGGCGGGGCTCAGACTGTTAGTCCCCACTACGTATTTTTCATAAAAGTCAGGGATAGGTTGCAGGCTTCCGTGAATTTTTGTTTATTGCCTGCGACCTGTCCATGACTTTTACTAAAAATACCCACAACAAAATCTTAACCTTAGATATTACATACAAAAGCCTCCTTTCTCTGAATTACCTTCAGTATCCAACATTCTCCTTCATCAGCTCTTACCTCTAGTAGCAGCAATGTCTCTTGCTCTGTCCATTCTCTTCCAGCACTGGCTCCCTTACTCTATAAAGGAAGAAAAGTCAAGATAGATTACTTATCTTTGCAGGAGCACTACTTTGAGCAAAAAAACTTCTTAGAACCACTACAGCTGCTGCTTTTACATCTACTACCACAGCCTATAAGTCACTCTTCCCAGCAATCCTGCTATAGTTGATCATATTGCTGCTTACCGTAGGCAGCTGTCCAGTCTGCAAGAATTACATTCAGAATTTCAAGAGACACAGGAGGATAGGAATGTATGTTTAACTAAGACAACACTTGCATAGTAAACAGGTTGGATTGTATTAGGTGTATAATGGATACAGTAATGTGCAGTTTGAGAGACTGAAGTAGTAGATTCTTACTAGGAAAACGATCCTCAAAAAGCTAAAAATACCTGGAGTGAAAAAAGAATCTCCAAGGATAACTGATAAGGAAATGCAAGCTCTCTGAAAAAGATGCATTCTCTCCCTGTAACTGCTGCCCTCAGTATGAGTATTTAGCACAGCATCACTCCCGAGTTTACTGTATCTACACCAAACTGATTTGGGAATTACTTAAAAGTTTCCTTGAAACTACAGAACTCTTGGAGAGGATACTACTACCAGCTTCAGCTGATATAAACACCCCATCACAGATGTCAAAGCTTCCCTCATAAGGAGGGAAGGTTAATGGGGTTATGTAGTTCTGTGTAAGACACTGAATTAGTGCCAATAACTTTTCCTTTCCCCAAATATATGCACAGAGTACTAACCCATGCAACACATAAATTAAAAGAGTCAGCCATCAGACACTCACAATTCTTATAGGCTGGTGTGAGTGCTTGAAAAGAAATTGTTACTCCTGAGGGCATTCTGTGCCAAAAAGTTAAAAATTCTGCACACAATATTTTAAAATTCTGCAAATTTTATTTGTCAAAAAATGTGGAGGCTCCAGCATGGCACTGGGCAGCACAGGCCACTGGCTGCACAGAGGTGGGAGATCATTGTGCAGCAACCCCCAGGACACAGACTCAGCGGTGAGGCTGCACCCAACCCTGACACAGCACAAGGACCGGGCCTGCTCCAAAAACACCCCAGGGCCCTGCCCCTCTGTGGTGGGTGCACCAGGTGTGGGCAGGTAGGCGTAGCCCAGGCAGGATCCAAGTGTGGGGGGATCCAAGTTTCGGCTGAGGAGCGATGGGTGCAGGAAGTGGGGGAGGAAAGAGTTTGCAGAGCTTCCTTCAGCTGGGGGAGAAATCTGGGGGTGGGTCTGACAGCCCCAGATGCCGTGCAAGGGAAGAGGAAGTCCCGTCCTGCCCAGCCCAGCCAGGACTAGCAGCTGAGCCTGCTGCAGGATAGGAGCCACCAGCCAGGTTTTCCCCAGTCCCACCCCCTGCCCCCCAGTGATTTACCTCTCTGCCAGCTTCTTTGGGGCCCCCAAAACATACTGTTGGGGAGGGTCGCATGACTGCTCTTGTGGCTCCCCTTTGATTCCCCATCAGAAAGTCATTTTTCTGTGGGGAAGCAAAGAAATCTGCAGGGGACATAAATTCTGCACATGCGCAGTGGCCCAGAATTCCCCCAGGAGTAAATTGCATGTACACAAAAGGAAATCACTTTGGGGGGGGGGGGGGGGAGAGACGAGAGCCCCAAAGCCTAATTCCATTTTTATAATTGTGTTTAAGAAGCGTCGAGGAGCACCTAGAGAAAAGGACAGGCACTCTCACTGAATGAGTGTATCAATAAAAAATAAGCGAATAAATCACACAATGAAATCTGGTATGGGTTGAATACCGATTTCTAGTAGGTACCCTCTAGTAGGTACCCTCAGTCTTTAGAACAGTGTGACATTGTCAGTAGTAATCTTCAATCTGTGTGCTCTTTGGGACAACACATACTGCTCTTATGGAATCCACGTCCAAGCAGTTAGTCTGGTCTCAAGTACAGCGAGTGAAACGATGATCTGAGAAGAAACCTGTATAGTTCCCGACATGAGGCAGCACTGAATAAATGGACCAGGGTTTCTAGGATACCCGAGTACTGCCAAATACCTTCTCTCTAAGCAGCTAGAAGGGGAGAGGGAGAGAACAGTGTGAAATGCAGCAGGCAGCCACAGAAGCATGGCATTTTGTCTTGATGCTGCATTGCAATGGTGCATCACAGCATTAAATCCATTTGGGACATGCTGCAATGATGGTGTGTCAGAACATCACTTCATGACTTGGCTCAGAGAGCCACCCTTTGCTGATGAAGTGACCTTCCAGTTCTGTAAGACTGAGGAACACTGTCCCATACAAACTGGGAAAACAGAACAATCTATACAAAAATTGACTAGTGGGAATTACTTCCAAACCTCCTATGAAATCTATTTTGAAACATTCAGCATGCTGCATGCGATACCTATGATGAGAAGGGCCCTACCACTTTCACAGCTGTGAAAAACGTATCATGGTCAGTGAAATAAGCCCTTCCCTGTGATATCCGATCTCCCCACGTGCTGCTGGGAGTGCCCCAGTTGGGGGCTCCTAGCTGCTAGCCTGGGCTGGGGCGGGACAGTACTTGTGCTTCCCCTACACAGCTGCTGTTGGTGGGGAAATCAGACCCTCACTTCTGTGCTGCAGCAGCCCCAGAGCTTGGCTCGGGGCGCTGGGCTTCTGCCCCCAGCAGCTCGAGGCACCAGAGCTCAAGGTGCCCATTTTTCTGGAGGCCACCAAATTGGCCAGAGCCCCTGGGCACTGGCAAAGACCAGAAACTAGGAGCTTCCAGCTGGGGCACTCCCAGTAGCACAGGAAGATCAGACTCACCTCCAGATGAAGGAAGCTCCGCAGCTGCTGCCTTCAGAGTTCAGCAACACAGAAGTGAGGGTAGCAACCTCACGACCCCCTCTACAACAGCTTTGTGACCCTCCCCGCCACAATCCCCTTTTGGGTTGGGACCCCCATGGTTAGAACACAGTGAAATTTCAGATGTAAATTTTAAAACCCTCTGACCGTGAAATTGACCAAAATGAACAGAGAATTTGGTAGGGCCCTAATCATGAGGTAGGAATTCCCAGAACGTTTGGAGAGGGACAGTGCTGATGAGCTTATGGGAGTGTAAAGGTTTGTATTTCTACTGTGTTAATTACGTTTCAGGCACCTGGCACAACTACAAGAGGCCACAATTTAAAATACTGTCCAGGTGGAAGACACATGGGACAAGGATGGAGGAGCAGCAACATCCCACCTAGTGATTGTAGTAAGTGAAGGCCCTGATAAAGGCCCAGTATGAGGCCTGAGGCCTGAACTGAAGTAATGGTCAAAACTTTGCTAACATAAAGCAAAGTTAAGCTGTGAGCCAGAGGCAGGCCCTGCTCACAGAAGCTGGCAAGGAAAGGGCTGATGCTGCAAGAAGATACATACCTAAAAGGTACAGAACACTAGATATCATGTATACATTCCACACAGATAACATGGAACAGGCCGACCCATCCCAATGACAGGGGCAAAAGGGTAAAATGATGAATAGAGTTGTTTTGATCGAACCAATCTGTACAAGGTGAGAGGCGGCACCTTACTACGTAGAGGGGTTGTACCTTGCTGTGTAGAAGGGTTGCACCTTAATACGTCAGGAGTGATGTGTAATTTGTTTGTACCTGTGTATAAGAATGTATCCCTGGGGCGGTGTCTTTGTCCGGCCGTAGGGGGAGTGGAAAGTCCCGCCACTAAGCCGGGTCCTTGCCAAGAGGCACTTTCTCGTAGTATGCCCTGAGTTAGGCTAAGAAACCTACAGGGAACTGCAATTGTGTCCAAGATCGCAATAAACCTAGTCGACGTGACTTTGCATCTTACTGGACTTTGTGGTTATTGGGGGTTCTCTTCGGGTCTGCTGGGTCAGCTATCTGCGCAGAGCTGGGGCAGCACACAAAGGGAACACACGCACGCAGCTGAGTGATATCAACAAAGGAGAAAGCAGAGCACCACACCGGTAGCAGCTGACAACAGTGATTATGTAATGACTAAGGTTTGTGGAAGAAAGCTCAATAGAAGCCAAAGGGAAAGAAAAACCCAAGCAACTTTACCTTTGCCAAGGTCTTCTTTGAGTAAATGTCTGTGCGAAGTCCAAAGTTCTGCAGGTCAGTAGGCTTTTCTTTGTTTTTCTCAGGAAAGCTCAACATCTGCTGGGCAGCAGGGACCTAAACAAAAAACCCAAACAAATCATCATCAAAATGCATCTACACAGGTGTGCACTGAACTAGCATTCTCCCCACTCACCACTATTTACACACAAAACTAGCAAATATGGATTTGGAGTGCTGCAACTGTAGGTGCAACATTACTCTACAGAATGATGGAGAGATGGAAAATCTACTACTAACAGAATCTCACTGAGACTGAAGGGCATGTGGAGAGAAGGATGCATTTTTTTCAGAAAATGCATGAGCTACATACTTCATTCAAAAAGAAACAGGAGTACTTGTGGCACCTTAGAGACTAACAAATTTATTGTAGCATAAGCTTTCGTGGGCTACAGCTCACTTCATCGGATGCATGCAGTGGAAAATACAGAAGGAAGAGATATATATACACACA